>OZ007580.1:29039220-29049220 GCA_963931925.1 Onchidella celtica | reverse complement strand
GGTACACGAGGTCTCTCTTTGCATCGCGCGACCTTAGGTCTTGTTTGTGCTATCTCCATTTTTTTGAAAATCTGGAAATCTTTAAGTATGTAGAAGAGGTATAACAAATACACACTCTGACACTTGTTTAATAATGCGTTGTGGAACTTACCAAGCTGGTTCAGTTCCCATTTATTCTAACTCCTTATCATAGCATTGAAGCCGCAAACGTTAGACGTCGAATTTCTCAGTTGTGCAATATGTGGAGTCAGAACAAACAAGAACTAAGACCGCCATCGGTTGACTCAAAACAGTTTGGACCCGCCACCAAAACCATGGAAGGGGCGAGGGATTGGGGAGGGGGAAGGGGGGGGGGGCGAATGGGGTGTGAGCGTGAAACATTCATGAACGGAGAACGATTTGGAAGCAAATACCGGGGCCAGCCACTGACTTGTTCAACAGAATGCGTGGACAGGTTTTATGAACAGATAAGGGTCTATCTTATGGCCCATTTGAAAAAGAATGCTTTCTGTTTTATAATGAATGAATAATCAACACGCCTTTGGTCATTGATAAGGCTTTGAGAAACTTGAACATCAAATTTGGTGTGTAGTCTGACTTCTTGTGAAATGTACCTGTTTGATTTGAGTAGGGGGGGGGGGGGTGTGGACGAAAGGGGGGGGGGGCATGAAAGATAATTTGAAGCCTAGGCGGACGATTGCCTGAGGAAGGTTCAGAACCACTGTTCAACATTAATAAATATAGTTCAGCCGTAATTCAACCTCAGGACAAACTGTCTTCTTATCATTTTTAAAACATTCTTTTTTGACGGACGACGTAATATTTTCAAATGGTTGTTGTTTAAAGTACGTATGCACTCCAACCGTTTTCCTCTAAGGGCGCGTACTTATAAGTATTATCTCTAACCCTGTCTTTATCCTCAACCTTAAATCATATCGAATCCCTAAACCCTGCCCCCTACCCTTTCAACCAAAAAACAGTAGAAAAATAAAAAGAAAATCTAGAAGAATAATTAATCATAATCAATTAAGGCTGTTGACAAGGAGCATTACGGGAGGAGCTCCGTAACTCTGAAATCACATACGTGTTTAAAATACGTTACGTACCCCCTAGAGCAAGAAAACGTAGGGGACGTACGTACTTTAACAACATCATGACATTTTCAGATAGATCTAGTCATACTATAGGCCTACTCTCCAAGTCAGCTTGAATTATTCATTCATTTTCATCCAAACTGTTTCACTTGATGTATGGCTGACTGACTTTGAGGAAATCAATAGCGCAAAATGAGATGCCTGGCTCGAATTTGTCGATTATACAATAAAACATATCTTGCTATTAACGGGAGTACTTCATTGTGGTACAATTTGGCCACTTGCTCAACGCTACAGCCCAAATAACAGTCTAAAAAATTACCTGAACATTTTTCTCAAGTGTCAACTAATCTAACCCAATCGTCTTTGTATCGACGAATGGTGTTTATTAAAGTTTCAGACACTTTTTTTTTTCAAAAAGTTGTAAAAATGTTAAATAATTATATTGATCTCTTTTTGTGCTTCCTTTGAAAAGCCTACCGCACGGCCAGACTGTATTTGACTAGCGTTCAGCTTTTGCGTAATGTCCTGCCGCGCATGAGGTCTGGGGTAAGACGAGATTATTATGAGAAATTCTCTGGATCAGACAGAGGGAGAGAGAAGGGTTTGAACACAATGTTTATCCCGGGTAATGCCGGGTATCTCATCTGGTTTATATATAATAATATCTTTAAAAGTTTGATTCACTGTACTCGAGTGCGTGGTAGCAGAGAGTATAGAATGATGTATAGAGAGGTTTCACTATTGGTCGATTTGCATTGCAAGACACGGGAGGCGCCGCGAAACCACTGTTAGCATGGAGAGGAAACTAGGTCGCTGCGGTAAACAATACCCGTTTGTGCATTTCCACGGGGCTAAAAAGCTTACAAACAGCTGCAAATAGTTTCAATCAGCCCAAAAATATGAACGAACCACAGTAAACAGATATGCACACTATCTGTAATGAAGCCGGTGTCTTTCAATTCTTCAATTTTTTTGTTTACCACAGCGACCTAGCTTTCGATTTGGCGGAAGTGAGATCTCTCTATACATCTATAGACCCTTTTAATTTACCGTCCTCCATATCACGTGATTTGCAAACAAAATGGCGGCGTGCCCCAATTGTAGGGCGGAAGCGGTGGACAACGGTCGAACGATGCCACCCTCTTGTTGGGCACCCAACTGTACAAACCCATTACGTGCTGGTTCTGGCATAAAAATGCATCTTTTCTTTGAGTGTGCACATATTCAGATGCCATCATCAAGGCAAGTTGAGGTTTTTTGCCCTACACGGCATTTTTCGAGGCCGTGCGGCTCCCCGCAAACAACCGTAACGCGGAAGTTGAAAGGGTCCATACTCTCTGGTGGTAGTTAGAAATATCAGCACGGTCGTCCGTAACACTCGCTGAATTTTAGACTTGGCGAATTATGCACAGAAAACAGAGGCGAGGGAGCAAAATGCAGTGAAAGAAAGTTTAACTTGGGAGATGCGTATCGAATGGTAACGGCCGCATTGTGCCAGGAAGAACCAAGACGATAAACAGAATGTAGCAGAATGATACGACAGAAGAAGACCCTACCAGAAACGTCCACCAAGCACCTGCCATAAATGAAAGACGAAAAACAAATAAAAACAACAAACAAGCAAAGAAAACAACGATGTAAAAAAATGAAGATGAAGATGAACAGCAGCCATAAAACATTCTGGAAGCCCCACGGTGAAAGTGATGGACAAGAAATGTATTCGCTTGGCACATTATTTCTCGCATTTGATCAAACCAGTCTGAAAAGCCAGAAAACGGAAATTGCTTCGCGGGCAGTTATTTGTTTCAAAAATGGTGGTTTGGAGAACATTCTCCGACGCGGTTATTCCCTGGCTATTTACCAACTGCTAATTGGACATTGGCAATGGTTATGTTACAGGCTCGCCGACTGGCTGCCCGCCTGATACTAATTATAGACGGGGGGGATGGGACCTAATGTTGCCCAGATTCGGCAGCCGGGAATAAAAATGCAAATGGATGCAGAGTGTTCTGAACTAGTTCAGCTTTCACCAGCACACACGGAGAGAGGAGGCGAAAGTAGGCCAATGGGCTGTCCGTGGACATAATAATGGCAAAAATATACATATTAAACGTATGTATGTGACCTCTTTGTTTACGGTGGGCGGAGGGCTTGACCTGTCCGAAATTTAAACTCCATGCAAAAATATATTTATTTTTATGCATTCTCTGTCAAATTTGTTTTCTTCTTGCTGTGCCCAAATTTTCCCCACTGTTTTGCCTGAATTTGGTAGTGGTGGCCGGGGGGGGGGGGGCGCTACACTGATCCCCCTGCTCCCTTGACTCGTACGTTCATAGTATCCGCAGCAAGGGTGATAAGTGAGGTAAATAAATATTTACGAGACAAAATAATAATTGGGATTCGAACTGGGACATCTTAAACCCAGGTAAAGTGCCCTGACCAGTTGGACCACAGCATTGAGGACCAGGGGACTGATAATATTAGGTAAAAAAAAAACAAAAAATCAATTTAAAAAAAACTGAATTGTTTTTTCTTTTCAAGACACAAATTATTCTTCAAGTGCACAGCTCTTCCGCCTTTCCATGAAATGAGTGAGTGGGCTACTATACATTTTCCGCTATCGCCATCATAACACTAAAAAAAACTATCCTGTCTAGTTTCAGTTTTTCAAATTTAAAGCCCGGTTGTTCATTATTAACAATGAACAGCGTTGATAATTGAGAAACCAGAAAAAAAATAATAAAACAGAAAAAAAAACAACATTAACAACAAAAACAGCCTGCGATTTGATGGAATCTGTGAAAACGTCTGTCCAGAAAAGAAGACAATTAAAAAAACAAACTGGTCACGATGTAATGAGATTTTTGAGGAAAAAAATGCTGTCTCAATTAGATAGTTTGATGGGCACATGATGGAAAGTTAACCTTTTCGCACTGGTATCAAGATTGCCGAACAGATGAAGACCACGTCATGCACTTCCTTTGAAGACTCTCAGATGCTTGCCAGGCACGAGTTCCATAGCGCACCGAGACAGTTGTGTTTTTCCATCGCTTTTGTGGACTATGGACCCCTCACTCTGTCACTCTCTTTTTCTCTCCTTTGCCCCCCCCCCCTCCCATCTCTCTCTCTCTCCCTCTCACGCCCTTTCTTCCACACAATCTTTCTCTCTTTCGTTCTGCCTCGCTCTCCCTTTTCTCTCTCTTTTCCCCTCGATTTGTCTTTCTCTCCTTCCTCTTTCTCTCCCAATCTCTCTATCTCTCTCTCGCTCGCTCTTCCCCCTTTCCCCTCTTTTCTCTCCCTCTACCCTCTTTCTCTCACACACATATACACAGATACTCAGAAAGAGACATGCTACTACTCTATTACTATTGCTGCTGTCGGACTAACGACTTCCTTCCCCTGCCCCTCCCAAATATGGTCACGACCCCACGGTTGAATCTTTTCTCGGTTTAAGAACCATAACAATCGATAACGTTGTTGCTTCCCGCCTTCCAAGACGATTTCTTCCACTATAACTTTTGTGCGTGTGTGTGTATATTTACCTAGTTTCGTTGCACTATCTCATACCCCCCCTCCCCCCTTTAACTCCACCCCCCCGTCCCCTGTTCCCGTTCCACTTCAGTTCCATTTCCGGCGAGATGCCATCCCCAGTCCCACGTTCAATGAACCGGGCCTCCCCGGTCTCTGTCCCCCCGTTACTTTTCAGACATTCAGGCCCGGAGGGGCGAATCTGTCAGTGCCAGGGAGCTCTAAATATAATCATTTTTTTGTTCCTGGGCTAAAACAGACACGCAGAGAAACACAATCCATACACACCTATACACACACACACACACGCTCATACTCTAACACATATCTACATACCCCTGCCGACACGCACACGTTCTCACACTGTAACACGTCCACACATGCACCCCTTGTCTCTCTCTCTCTCTTTCTCTCTCTCTCTCCCCCTCCCACCCCCTGTCCCCCCTCTCTCCTAGGATGTTTGAAGAGGAAGACACTAAAGGAAGATCGAACGATCATAAAACTCTCCGAGGTGTCTAGCTTTCAAGACAGTGACATATCATATTTTCAATGTTAGACGTCTCAGAGAACTGTGACCACTAGCCGTTTGAGAAAATCTTTAGCATGGAGTTAAACACATTTTCCCTCCAATACAGAAATGTCAGGGGCCATCTGTAAGTACTTACGAAGGCCTACATGGACGAACGACCAGTCCAATTTTAAAGATTTTTTGGTTACTAGATGATTATGAGTTCCCGGCATTATCCGGGATAAATCTGTGAACCCACCGTTCCATCTCTCTTTTTGGTCGAGAAAGCTTCCCATCATTCCACAGTCTTACTACAGATTTCATGCGCACCAAAAGCTGCACTATGCATTCATTTCTGGTAAGGAAACTCCGCGGACCCAAATAAACGTATATTAATACATCGTTTCCGGTGCGGTGGGTTTACTACAAGGAGCCAAAACAAATATAATTGTATTTTACATTTTTATAACTTTTTATTTAAAAGTAACTGAAACTTGAATCAACACAATCGGTCAATACAAAAGCGAGTGGGCTGGATTAGTTGACACTTAAAAAAATAACTGTAGAATTGTTGAAACTATCATTTAGGCTGTAGCGTCGAGCAGAAAAAGGGTCAAAATTGAATTACTCCCGCTCTACTCAAGTAAAACCATCCTCTGATGAAACAAGTTGCATTTCTTTATCTCCATTAACAATGCACTTGGAGACTTTCAAATTTTAAAAATCGATATTTTCATTTCATGAATATGTGACTAAGGTTGCTTTTCCATCTGGCTCTTCGTTTCCATTCGAAAGGAGGAGAAGGGCTGCCTACAGCATATCGTGGGGTATTTGTCATAGATCTAATTGTTGTAAGGCCTGGCGCGCACTATGTTAAAATTAACCACCCGTTCAATGCAAGCAATCTTTCGCGTGGCGTGCAGCACGGTAAACTCTTTGTCAAGCAAGCAAAAATCTGCTTTTGCACGCCGTGCAGGAGGCGAAACGGGATAGTGCGCGCGGCCCCTAAGCGACATACCCTACTTTACTGCAACTAGCTGGTCCGTTGACTCAGGGAATACACAGACGTGATTTTTAAAGTTGGGTTTCTGTCACCAATGTGTAAATTGAGGCACAGAACGAAATTTCCTGTCATACTTTTTAATTCTACCAGAAGAACATGCATCTTCTTTTTTTTCCGTCTCAGAGTGTCAGATTGTCTTCTGTTCGACTTTGTTGTGGCTAAAAATCAACGAAAGTATAAAAAAATATATCGAACTTCATGACCTTTTCAAATAAGCCCACATACACCAGTACGTCTTTCTTTGCGTAATATGATATTTCGAAGAATTTAAAGCTCAGCGGTTAAAAAGTCTTCCATGATTACATTTGAGGCCTTACTTCCTTCATAATAATTATGATTACAAATCCGTTTTAAAGTCGACATTTTGTTTTCTTTTTAATGATTTTCTGTGGGGAATCACTGGGGTGCAATGGCACAAAGGCAAAATTTCCCAAATGGGATTAAAGAGTTATACAAATACAAATAATTAAATTTCACGTCCGTCTATTTCGGGACAAACAAGTGCAATGTGGCAGAAATCTTTTGGGTTTTTTTTCCGTAATTTTTGCCAGGTATTTTGACTTCGTCCATCCGCTCTTCTGTATTCTCTAGTGATGTGATTTGCCCACGTGTTTGGCTCGGTGCAGATAAGTCAAAATGTGGGTGTGGGTGTGTGTGTGTGTGGGGGGGGGGGGTGGGGGTGGGGGGAGATGGCGTAAGTTGCAAAGCCTCTGGTAAAAAAAAAAACAATAACAAAATAGCTACAAAGAGAAACTGTACAATAAATCATAAAAGAACTAGAAATAAGAGAAAAAAAAACAACAAACGCTATTTTTGTTAAAGGTCCTATTGAGACCCTGCTGAGACCCTGCAGATTTTGCTTTGTTATATAAGAATAGTTTGAGCACAGAATATGCCATATAATTATATCGCCACCTTAGTTTTTGTTTGTTCTAACTGCATTTTCTGAAAAAAAAAAACCCAAAAAACTGCAGATCTTTTAGTATGTAGAGGATAGGGGATTTGGGGGGGGGGGGGGCATGTTGTTGGTACCGGGTTCGATTCACGTTCGATACAAGCATGTTGGAATTTTGGGGGACAAACTCCTGTCCCTGATCCTATGGTAGGTAGGATCGAGCACATAGTCTTCTCGGACAGGGACGAAAAACTGCACACTGCGCACATTAAAGATACCTTGGCAATTGGAAATCGAGAAGAGCAGGCATAACAAGGCCGCTGCCCGGGCAAAAAAAAAAAAAATCACCCCCACAAGAACATTAATAAGAAAAAAAAATGTGAAGTGTAAATGCCAAGAGCAGCGAACCTCCTAAAATAAAGACCTAAGACCAGTATGTAGAAGAGGTATAACAAATGAAACACTTTGAAACTTGTTGTGGCAATCATAAAGCTGTTTCACAGTTCCGATTTATTCTAACTCCTTATCATAATACTAAAGCCGCAATTACGTCCAACGTCGAATTTCTCAGTTGTGTAAACAGTGGAGTTGGAACAAACAAGGACAAAAGTCGTCAAATGTGTGTGACTGCGTGTGTTTTCTCCTTTCACTTCTTGTCTTCTTATCACTTTCAATTTTATGCTCAGTCCCTGAACGTTTCTTCTTAATAATGCCTTGTCTGTTTGCCTTTTCGGTGATTTTTACTGTCATCAGTTGACGCATGTAATAGGAATATCGCCAAGAAAACTAAAATTTTATGCACAAGTCATCATTGCCATAATATTCAAGTAATTATTTGTTCCAACAGATTCTTAGATCATGAAAAAGAGAGTAGAATAACACAATCGGCAGAATAATCAGAGTAAAGGGAGAAAGATATGGAAGATCGTTTTCATCACCTTGCAATTTGCTTCAACAACTCTTTCTATGCCTTTTTTTGTTTCATGTAAATTAAGAAAATATTATTTAAAAAAGAACACCATCAACCACAATAAAAACAGAAAATCTATGGGGCCGCTGCAAGGCGTGAACCAAAAGCCAAAATACGGCAAAAAGAAAAAGTTGTATGTAACAAAGCCTCGCGTAAGGAAATAAATACAGAAATCATAACTTTGTGTTGTATTGTATCGCTTCTCTATTATTTCTCAACCCGTGACTTTGCCACATACAATTTTTTCTCTTTTCACCACATTTTTCATAGGTTACTAAGGTTCCACGCCAAGTTACCTCTTGTAATACACCTGTTATTGAGTTTGATATGTCTATGTAAAGATGCTCTTAAATGCCCCGTGAAAGTGAATTTCTCTCACGTGATAATGACGTGACTCTTACCTTATTTCGTCGTATTATTGAGCTTTGACTTGTTCAAGTAACAATAATTAAGCTGTGTGTCTGTGCTCTTAACGTCACGGATAATAAATTGAATCTTATCTTAATTACTTGTTTTGTTCGGTGGAGCTGTCTCAAATTACCACCAACCTTGGTGCACTGACAGTTTATTATGCAACAACAACACAACAAAAAAAACAAGAAAAAAAAAACGCCACAGAAAATCTACGGAGTCGCAACAAAGGATTTGAAGCAAAGTCAGGTGCACCGAGGTGAAGGAAACACTGTCAGTGCAAAAAATTAAAATATAGCAACAAAAAAAAGTTGTATGTAGAAAGGCCTCGCGTAAGAAATCGGCCCATCGAAAGCTTGAGGTGTCTGTCCTTTTCCCCTGCGTTCTATTGTATCGGTTCTGCGTTATACAACTTTTTTCTTCTTCTTTTTGCCATAAATTTTGACTTTGCATTGGGTGTACAGCACCTGTCTTATGGCGACGATTCTTTGGCTGCCACTATAAAATTAAAAAAGAAAGAAAAAATCCCCACGCGCAAGAAGTGTCAGCATGCTGCAGTAATCAGCAATTACCGCGTCCATTGTAAGTCAGTGCAAATGTCAATAACTCACACACACTGTCAAAACACTATTGAGACTGGAGGTTGTTTTGTTAGTTGCCATCAGATGTTCTTTTCCTTCTCATTTATTATTTATTTATTTATTTATCTATTTATTTACTTATTTATTTATTTATTCATTATTTACTTACTTACTTATGTCTTTGTTCTATATTCTGACTACCTACCTATCTATCTATCTGTCTGTCTATCCATCTATCTATCTATCTATCTATCCATCTATCCATCTATCCATCTATCCATCTATCCATCTATCTATCCATCTATCCATGTATCCATCTATCTACCTGTCTGTCTCTCTGTCTGTCTGTCTATCTATCCATCTATTTATCCATCCATCCATCCATCCATCCATCCATTCATCTCTGTCTAATCATAACTAATCCATCCACTATCCGTCCATCCAACCGTCTGTCTGCCTGTCTTTCTGTCTTCCATTTCTTTCTGTCTTTATTCTGGTTGCTGTTTTCCCTCAAATACACTCATTTTGTCCCCATTCAAAGTATCAGTTTGTGTATGAATGACACAATTATAATTAGAACTGTCACTGTTTAGCTTCAGGGAATTATTATAAACTTCTGCTTAGTCATAAATATGTGGTAAGTTATATATATATCTAGTTGTCGCTGAACGAAGTTTCATGTGGCAAAGAATTTTATGTTAAAACTGTTTCGAGCATAATAATAATATTATTGTAATTTAGACAGACTAGGATACAGATAGACAAACAGACAAGACAGACAGACAGACAGACTCACAGATATACAGACGAGCAGGCAGGCACGTGGACGGGCCGAGGGAGAAATAGATGAACAGACAGACAGACAGACAGACAAAGATGCAGACAGACTGACAGAAAAACAGGCGGACAAGCAGATATACAGACAAATAGATGGACAGATAGACAGA
>OZ007580.1:29034220-29036720 GCA_963931925.1 Onchidella celtica | reverse complement strand
GAAGAAATAAGAGGTTGGTGGGGGGGGGGGGGCTAAAGGGCAAAACGAATACACAGTAATTAATGACGCAGTTGTGCAAGGTCGGGGGTGAATTAAAAGAGAAAACAAACAACAGAGAAAGTAAACATAAAAATGCACTTTCATTTATGCAGTGTGAAAAACTCATCCATCCATCTGTCTATAGGTAATAACATGACCCATGTAACAGATGTCTGAATGGAGGCTGGTAATGAGTTTGGGATGGCGTCATTGACATGGTAGTGATAATAGTTTTTATCAACATGGAATGTTATTGGTGCGCACGTCATGGAACGTCATTCAGTTCAAATTCTCCTGGCATGAACCATCTTTTGTTTTTTGTTTACTTTTCCATGTCCATCCATTTGCCCATCCACCCACTCATCCATCCGTCCATCCATCCTTCCGTCCATCCATCCTTCCATCCATCCATCTGTCCATCTATCCGTCCGTCCGCCCACCCACCCATCCATCCGTCCGCCCACCCACTCATTCATCCATCCATCCATCTGTCCATCTATCCATCCGTCCACCCATCCATCCATCCTTCCATCCATCCATCCATCCATCCATCCATCCGTCCACCCACCCATCCATCCAGCCAGCCAGTCAGCCAGCCACCCATCTATCCATCCATCCATCCATTCATTCATTCATCCATCCATCCATCTATCCACCCATCCACATACCCACCCATCCATCCATCCATCCTCCACCCACCCACCAGTCCAAGACCAGAGTAATGGAATTAGGCCCGCCAAGGTTAAACTGTCAGGGAGGATTGATACTGAATCCCGGCAAGTGTGGATTGTACCCCTTTTTCAATTCACCACGATCTATTTCCTACCCCAGAAGACTTTGGCACTCACTCACAGCCACAATCCCTTAGGTTAAATACAATCAGGGAAACAAACACATGGTAGAAATGGGGTCTGAGGAGATGCACTCACCACATGACCGGTCCCGGGCTCGTTTCTGAATTTACTCATTCCCAACAAGACAACAGGTTGACGGGCGAGCAATAATAATATGGTTATGTTCAGTTTCAAACCAAAGATGGATTGCTTCGATGTATGTAGTGAAGGGCGGCCTGCGCGTAGTTGTTATACTTGTGAAGATGTGTCCCTTGATTCACTGTAGAAGCTGGCTTTCATGTTGGTATAGCGTAGGTCTCTATCTCTCTCTTTCTCTCTCTCTCTCTCTCTCTCTCTCTCTCTCTCTCTCTCTCTCTCTCTCTCTCCCCCCCACCCCTTCTCCCTCTTTCTCTTCTTATCTCTCTGCGTCCGGCCGTCTCTCTCTCCCCGTTCTCTCTCCCGCCCCCCGTCTCGGTCTCTCTCCCTCCTTCCCCCTCCCTATTTCTTTCTCGGTACCTCCCTCTCGCTCTCTTTCTTTCTCTCCCTCTCTCTTTCTCTCGCTTTCCCTCGATGTGTATTTATTAATATTTGTTTTATTATTCCATCTCCAATTTTTACAGACATACACACAAATTGAGATTTAGCCATCTTATTATAAAAAAAAAGAAAAGAAAAGGGATTCAGCCACAATAAGACATATACGAAAGTGTATACTATCAATTCTGTGAAAATCATGAAAGTATGTTACTCTAGGGCTCCATTTTTAAAGTGATGAACTGATTCCACCACTCTATAAAGTCCACCTTTTGCAAGTGATTTTCTCGAAACGCCCCCATATGGGAAGGCTATGTTAGGAGAGCGTAGCCTAAATAATCTAAAGCCCTATCGAGAAAATACTGATTTGTGCTAACTGTTCAGCCATCGCCTTCTGTGTAAAAAGCTGCGGTCCTTTGGCAACAGCCGCATATCGTCGGGTATTTTTCCATATTGTTGTATGTCCACTTTTGCTTTTTCGACAAAATGAAGATTGAACGTTTGAATAGTTGTTTACAATCAGGGTTTTGTCAATACGCTTCAAAATCGAAACTTGCAGCACGAAAAGTACACCCATATGACCCTTATACATGATAAAATTAGGAGTGAGAGAACAACTTTCATGACAAAACCTCAAAATCGGCAAAATGTTACATAAATATGGCAAATACCCCAAGATATGGAGACGGATCTCAAACAGTACTAAGGTGACCATTGGTTTCTATAGGTAATTAAGCCTGCCGTGAGCAGTAAGACACGATACAGAATGGCCATTGTCCACTGTGGCACACACTTCAGCCAATAAAACTCCAAAACTCCCTGTGCCAATTCCCAGACTGACCATAGAGCTTGACCAGTTTTTATTAACCCACTTAATGGTCCAGAGAGACGCCCAGCGGTGGATGACCTCTGCACGCGGTTCCCGAACTTTAGCTGGGGTAGAAATTCAAATTGGGTGCTAAAGTAACACTTTGTCTCAAACTACCCCTCCTGGGGGGGGGGGGGGGTAAGAAAGAGAAGAAAAGAAGGAAGGAAAGAATAAGAACATGAATTCCAGAAAACACAGAATTAAGAACAACAAAAAAAGGGAGATC